>WNWK01003009.1:0-5000 GCA_009830355.1 Cherax destructor
TCAGGTTTCACACACGTGTTGTTGCTGGCAACACTTCAACTTTCACACACTTGTTGTTGCTGGCAACACTTCAACTTTCACACACTTGTTGTTGCTGGCAACACTTCAACTCTCACACACTTGTTGTTGCTGGCAACACTTCAACTCTCACACACTTGTTGTTGCTGGCAACACTTTAACTTTCACACACTTGTTGTTGCTGGCAACACTTTAACTTTCACACACTTGTTGTTGCTGGCAACACTTTAACTTTCACACACTTGTTGTTGCTGGCAACACTTCAACTTTCACACACTTGTTGTTGCTGGCAACACTTCAACTCTCACACACTTGTTGTTGCTGGCAACACTTCAACTCTCACACACTTGTTGTTGCGGGCAACACTTTAACTTTCACACACTTGTTGTTGCTGGCAACACTTCAGGTTTCACAAACACAACAATAATGTTTTCATTGTTATTAAAGTCACATTGTTCATGTTCAGTTCTACACTCTGGCTTTATAGTGACTCTGTTACAAGACTTCCACAATGACTAGCATTATGGTAGCTTTATTACAAGGCTCTACCACAGTACCCGGTTTTATTACTGCTCTGTTACAAATCTCAGCCACAGTACCTAGCTTTACAGTGGCTCTGTCACAGTCCCTTGCTTTTTTTGGGGCTAAACTCTTCTACGTCCATTCCATTTTTTTCTCTGCAATGCATTTACACATTTCTGCTTATATTTCATCCACACCGGCCGCTTCCCCATCTCTCTCTCTCTCTGAAGATATGTTGATTTGCAACACGAAAGGCCTAGAGCTATTATCTAACTTCTCCTGTATTTGTTTTGCATAATATATATATATATATATATATATATATATATATATATATATATATATATATATATATATATATATATATATATATATATATATATATATATATATATATATATATATATATGTACAATCCATCATAAATCACAATCATCTATAATTTATTTTAACGAAATTCAACTTGTTTGGCATGTGGGCCTGAATTTCGTGACATTAATAAATCTACATACATTGCCCAACAGACGTATATTCTGGAGTGTAAAAGTTCACTACACCTGTCATTAGTTACCCTGGGTAGTTACTCTCCCATGATGCGCATGTAGCGCGCCTCCCATGATGCGCATGTAGCGCGCGTCCCATGATGCGCATGTTGTGCGCGTCCCATGATGCGCATGTTGTGCGCGTCCCATGATGCGCATGTAGTGCGCGTCCCATGATGCGCATGTAGCGCGCGTCCCATGATGCGCATGTTGTGCGCGTCCCATGATGCGCATGTAGTGCGCGTCCCATGATGCGCATGTAGTGCGCGTCCCATGATGCGCATGTTGTGCGCGTCCCATGATGCGCATGTAGTGCGCGTCCCATGATGCGCATGTAGTGCGCGTCCCATGATGCGCATGTAGTGCGCGTCCCATGATGCGCATGTAGTGCGCCTCCCATGATGCGCATGTAGCGCGTCTCCCATGATGCGCATGTAGCGCGTCTCCCATGATGCGCATGTAGCGCGTCTCCCATGATGCGCATGTAGTGCGCGTCCCATGATGCGCATGTAGCGCAACTCCCATGATGCGCATGTAGCGCGTCTCCCATGATGCGCATGTAGCGCGCCTGCCATGATGCGCATGTAGCGCGCCTCCTATGATGCGCATGTAGCGCGCCTCCCATGATGCGCATGTAGCGCCCCCCATGATGCGCATGTAGCGCGCCTCCCATGATGCGCATGTAGCGCGCCTCCCATGATGCGCATGTAGCGCGCCTCCCATGATGCGCATGTAGCGCCTCCCATGATGCGCATGTAGCGCGCCTCCCATGATGCGCATGTAGCGCCTCCCATGATGCGCATGTAGCGTGCCTCCCATGATGCGCATGTAGCGCGCCTCCCATGATGCGCATGTAGTGCGCGTCCCATGATGCGCATGTAGCGCAACTCCCATGATGCGCATGTAGCGCAACTCCCATGATGCGCATGTAGCGCAACTCCCATGATGCGCATGTAGTGCGCGTCCCATGATGCGCATGTAGCGCAACTCCCATGATGCGCATGTAGTGCGCGTCCCATAATGCGCATGTAGCGCCTCCCATGATGCGCATGTAGCGCCTCCCATGATGCGCATGTAGCGCCTCCCATGATGCGCATGTAGCGCCTCCCACACACACCTATCAACTCTGACTTGTATAAATACTCTGTAGCTAAACAAAATATTTGTTTCAACGCTGCAGGAAAACACGAGGGAGAGGAAGAGGGCAGGAGGGAAGGAAGGTGGGAGGGAAGGTGGGAGGGAAGGTGGGAGGGAAGGTGGGAGGGAAGGTGGGAGGGAAGGTGGGAGGGAAGGTGGGAGGGAAGGTGGGAGGGAAGGTGGGAGGGAAGGTGGGAGGAAGGTGGGAGGGAAGGTGGGAGGGAAGGTGGGAGGGAAGGGGGGGGAGGGGGAAGGTGGGAGGAAGGTGGGAGGAAGGTGGAGGAAGGTGGGAGGAAGGTGGGAGGGAAGGTGGGAGGGAAGGTGGGAGGGAAGGTGGGAAGGAATGAGAGGGGAATTGAAACACGCAACATTTTAATGATAATAATAATAATAATAATAATAATAATAATAATAATAATAATAATAATAATAATAATAATAATAATAATAATAATAATATTGTTATTATTAATTTTTTTTATTTATTTATTTATTTATATATTTCAATATGGAGAAGAGGTAAATTCATAGGGGTCATGGAACACTTGAAGACTGAGAGGCAGCGAGGCTTAAACTCCAAACACTTTGATCAAGAACCCTTGATAGAGAAACAGCCCCTGGTAAGGATGCATAAAAAACATACACATACATACAGATACACATACATACAGTGATACATACAGTGACACATGCAAGGAAACATACACACGATCAACAGTCAGGTGTTTGGTAACATGGGACTCTCACATCCTAGTCAGCGTCAGCATCTCACATCCTAGTCAGCGTCAGCATCTCACATCCTAGTCAGCGTCAGCATCTCACATCCTAGTCAGCATCAGCATCTCACATCCTAGTCAGCGTCAGCATCTCACATCCTAGTCAGCGTCAGCATCTCACATCCTAGTCAGCATCAGCATCTCACATCCTAGTCAGCGTCAGCATCTCACATCCTAGTCAGCGTCAGCATCTCACATCCTAGTCAGCATCAGCACAAACAATGCTGCCAAAGTACAAAGTAGAAAGCAGGAAACATGAATTTGTAGATTGTGCTTAGTAAAAACTTAAAAACTGAGATGCCTGTTTGGAGGGTATGTGAAAAGTCTAGGGTCCCGTCCTGCCATGTTTCACTACCTCCACACCATCCTCCATCTATCCGTCCTAACTTACATTATCTGTTCATGTTCATTACTCTCTCTCTCTGTCTCTGTCTCTCTGTCTCTGTCTCTCTGTCTCTCTCTCTGTCTCTGTCTCTCTGTCTCTCTCTCTCTGTCTCTCTCCTGTACAATGAATGCTGATGGGCCCAACAGCAACAGTGAATTAGTGTTAGCAATAAAGCTAATAGAATTCTTGTTTTAATATCAAGAAGTATAAATAATAAAAATCCTCAGGTTATGCATCATTTAAATTACGCTGCTCAGCTCCAGGTTACAGAATGGTCATAAATGTGCTGGGGAAAATACAGAGAAGGATGAAGAGGTTGATATATCAGAAACCTTTTTCCTTCAAAGACAGGATGAAGCCGCTGGGCTGCTACTGTTTGGAAAGACGCACAATTAACGGACAAATAACTGGAGACTACAAATGGAGAAGATGAATAAATAAGACTCACAAACGATGAGCTCAAATGAGAAAAAAGTAGATTTATGAAGGATGTGAAAAACGTAGGTTTGGTAATAGAGGTGTAGACGACTTGTACAAACTCCCAGGTAGCGTCAACGAAGCAGGAACTTTGACTAGCTGGACGAACACATGAGTGCATGTAAGCTGGACCTGCCTAGCATGGGCCAGTAGGCCTTTTACATTATTTTTTTCTTAAAGTGGTGAAGGTAATGAAGGTGAGAAAATGATGGCAAGAATGTTGGTGCAAAGCCTTGTACTATTTTGTATTTTCCTTCATATATGCGTAAGAGTGTGCTGGTTAATCAGGCCCAGCTGCCCTAAAAAAAAAAATTGAAGGTTTCCGAACTTTTCTTTCCTGGATTAACATATGTATTTTTTTCCGTTGAAAACTGTGGAAATATTTTTAGCTTTGCAACAAACCTAACTTACACACCTCACCTCACACAACCTAACTTACACACTTCACCTCACACAACCTAACTTACACACTTCACCTCACACAATCCTAACTTACACACCTCACCTCACACAACCTAACTTACACACTTCACCTCACACAACCTAACTTACACACCTAACACACCTTCACCTACACAACTTAACTTACACACCTCACCTCACACAACCTAACTTACACACTTCACCTCACACAACCTAACTTACACACTTCACCTCACACAACCTAACTTACACACTTCACCTCACACAACCTAACTTACACACCTCACCTCACACAACCTAACTTACACACTTCACCTCTCACAACCTAACTTACACACTTCACCTCACACAACCTAACTTACACACTTCACCTCACACAACCTAACTTACACACTTCACCTCACACAACCTAACTTACACACTTCACCTCACACAACCTAACTTACACACTTCACCTCACACAACCTAACTTACACACTTCACCTCACACAACCTAACTTACACACTTCACCTCACACAACCTAACTTACACACTTTACCTCACACAACCTAACTTACACACTTTACCTCACACAACCTAACTTACACACCTTACCTCACACAACCTAACACACACTTACTCACACAACTTCACCCACTTATCACAACCTAACTTACACACTTACCTCACACAACCTAACTTACACACCTTCACCTCACACAACCTAACTTACACACCTC
>WNWK01003009.1:10000-17500 GCA_009830355.1 Cherax destructor
CCATCTCTCTCACTGGATGTTCCATCTCTCTCACTGGATGTTCCATCTCTCTCACTGGATGTTCCATCTCTCTCACTGGATGTTCCATCTCTCTCACTGGATGTTCCATCTCTCACTGATGTTCATCTCTCACTGGATGTTCCATCTCTCACTGGATTTCCATCTCTCTCACTGGATGTTCCATCTTCTCACTGGATGTTCCATCCTCTCACTGGATGTTCCATCTCTCTCACTGGATGTTCCATCTCTCTCACTGGATGTTCTATCTCTCTCACTGGATGTTCCATCTCTCTCACTGGATGTTCCATTCTCTCACTGGATGTTCCATCTCTCACTGATGTTCCATCTCCTCACTGGATGTTCCATCTCTCCACTGGATGTTCTATCTCTCTCACTGGATGTTCCATCTCTCTCACTGGATGTTCCATCTCTCTCACTGGATGTTCCATCTCTCTCACTGGATGTTCCATCTCTCTCACTGATGTTCTATCTCTCTCACTGATGTTCCATTCTCTCACTGGATGTTCCATCTCTCTCACTGATGTTCCATCTCTCTCACTGGATGTTCCATCTTCTCACTGGATGTTCATCTTCCTGATGTTCCATCTCTCACTGGATGTTCCATCTCTCTCACTGGATGTTCCATCTTCTCACTGGATGTTCCACTCACGATTTCATCTCTCACTGGATGTTCCATCTCTCTCACTGATGTTCCATCTCTCTCACTGGATGTTCCATCTCTCACTGGATGTTCCATTTTCTCTCACTGGATGTTCCATCTCTCTCACTGGATGTTCCATCTCTCTCACTGGATGTTCATCTCTTCACTGATGTTCCATCTCTCTCACTGGATGTTCCATCTCTCTCACTGGATGTTCCATCTCTCTCACTGATGTTCCATCTCTCTCACTGGATGTTCCATCTCTCTCACTGGATGTTCCATCTCTCTCACTGATGTTCATCTCTCTACACACACTCGCCTCCACAGACCGTCATCATACACACTCGCCTCCACAACCGTCATCATAACACTCGCCTCCACAACCGTCATCATACACCTCGCCTCCACATACCGTCATCTCACACCGCCTCCACATACCGTCATCATACACACCTCGCCTCCACAACCGTCTCATACACACTTCGCCTCACAACCGTCATCATACACCTCGCCTCCACAACCGTCATCATACAACTCGCCCACAACCGTCATAACACCTCGCCTCCACAACCGTCATCATACACACCTCGCTCCACAACCGTCATCATACACACTCGCTCCACAGACCGTCATCATACCTCGCCTCCACAGACGTCATCACACACTCTCGCCTCCACAACCGTCATCATACACACTCGCCTCCACAACCGTCATCATCACACTCGCCTCCACAGACCGTCATCATACACACCTCGCCTCCACAGACCGTCATCATACACACTCGCCTCCACAACCGTCATCATCACACCTCGCCTCACAGACCGTCATCATACACACTCTCGCCTCCACAACCGTCATCATCACACTCGCCTCCACATACCGTCATCACACACTCCCTCCACAACCGTCATCATACACCTCGCCTCCACAGACCGTCATCAACACTCTCGCCTCCACAACCGTCATCTACACACCTCGCCTCCACACCGTCATCCACCTCGCCTCCACAGACCGTCATCACACCTCGCCTCCACAGACCGTCATTACACACTCCACAACCGTCATCCACACCTCGCCTCCACAACCGTCATACACACTGCCTCCACAACTATCATCACACTCGCCTCCACAACCGTCATCATACACACTCGCCTCCACAACCGTCATCATACCCTCGCCTCCACAACCGTCATCATCACACTTCGCCTCCACAACCGTCATCATACACACTCCCCCACTCAACAACTCCCCCACAACGTCACAACAACTCGCCTCCACAACCGTCTCATACAACCTCGCCCCACAACCGTCATACAACTCGCCCCACAACCGTCATCAACACTCTCGCCTCACATACTGTCACATAACACACCGCCTCCACAACGTCATCATACACACTCGCCTCCACAACCGTCATCATACACACTCCCTCCACAACCGTCACACACCTCGCCTCCACAATCTATACACACTCGCCTCCACAACGTACATACACACTCGCCTCCACAACGTCATATACACACTCGCCTCCCAACCGTCATCATACACACTCGCTCCACAACGCATCATACACCTCGCCTCACAACCGTCATCATCACACTCGTCCACAACGTCATCATCACACACTCGCCTCCACAACCGTCATCATACACCTCGCCTCCACAACCGTCATCAACACACTCGCCTCCACAACCATCATACAACACTCTCCCACAACCGTCATTACACACTCGCCTCACAACCGTCATCATACACACTCGCCTCCACAACCGTCATATACACTCGCCTCCACAACGTCATACACTCGCCTCACAACCGTTCATACACTCGCCCACAACCGTCATCATACAATCGCCTCCACAGACCGTCATCACACACTTCGCTCCACAACCGTCCTACACCTTCGCCTCCACAACGTCATACACTCGCCCACAGACCGTCATCCACTGCCTCCACAACCGTCATTACACCTCGCCTCCACAGACGTCATACACACTCGCTCCACAGACCGTCATCACACTTCGCCCCAGACGTTCATACACCTTCCCTCCACAACCGTCATCATACACTCGCCTCCACAACCGTCATCATACACACCTCGCCTCCACAGACCGTCATCATACACACTCAGCCTCACAGACCGTCATCATACACACTTCGCCTCACACGACCGTCATCATACACTTCGCCTCCACAGACCGTCATCATACACACTCGCCTCCACAACCGTCATCAACACACTCGCCTCCACAACCGTCATCATACACTCTCAGCTCCACAGACCGTCATCATACACACTCTGCCTCCACAGACCGTCATCACATCTCGCCTCCACAACCGCATCATACAACTCGCTCCACAGACCGTCATCATACACACTTCACCTCCACAACGTCATCAACACACTCTCGCTCCACAACCGTCATCATACACACTCCCTCCAACGTCATCATACACTCGCCTCACAGACCGTCATCATACACACTCTCGCCTCCACAGACCGTCATCACACACTCCCCCACAGACGTCATCACCCTCGCCTCCACAGACCTCATACACTCGCTCCACAGACTCTATACACACTTCGCTCCACAGACCGTCATCACACCTCTCGCTCCACACCGTCATCATACACACTCGCCTCACAGACCGTCATCTACACACTCGCCTCACAGACCGTCATACACACTCTCGCCTCCACAACCGTCATCATAACCTCTCGCCTCACAGACCGTCATCATACACTCGCCTCCACAACCGTCATCATACACACCTCGCCTCCACAGACCGTCATCATACACACTCGCCTCCACAGACCGTCATCATACCCTCGCCTCCACAACCGTCATCATACACACTCGCCTCCAAGACCGCATCATACACTCTCGCCTCCACAGACCGTCATCATACACACTTCGCCTACAACCGTCATCATACACACTCGCCTCCACAACCGTCATCATACACACTTCGCCTCCACAGACCGTCATCATACACACTCGCCTCACAGACCGTCATCATACACCCTCGCCTCCCAACGTCATCATACACTCTGCCTCACAGACCGTCATCATACAATTCGCCTCCACAGACCGTCATACACCTCGCCTCCACAGACCGTCATCACACACTTGCCTCCACAACCGTCATACACACTTGCCTCCACAGACCGTCATCATCACACTCCCTCCACAGACCGTCACCCTTCCCCACAACCGTCATCATAACATGCCTCACAGACCGTCATCATACCACTTCGCCTCCAGACCGTCATACACCTCGCTCCACGACCGTCATCATAACCTCGCCTACAACCGTCATCATACACCCCGACCGTCATCACTTCCCTCCAGACCGTCATAACACTCCACAGTCTACTCCCTACGTCATCACCGCACGTCATCTTCCACAACGTCATCACATGCCTCACCGCATACACTCCCACAGCCGTCATAACACTTCCCACAGACCGTCATACACTCTCCCCCACAGACCTCATACACTCGCCTCCACAGACGTCTCATACTGCTCCCAGTCATCTAACACTCCAGTCATCCTTCCCAGACCGTCACATCATCGCCACGTCATAATCCCACACGTATCATACACTTCGCCTAGGTCAACATACAACTCTCGCCTCCACAGACCGTCATCATACACACTCTCGCCTCCACATACTGTCATCATACACACACTCGCCTCCACATACCGTCATCATACACACACTCGCCTCCACATACCGTCATCATACACACACTCGCCTCCACATACCGTCATCATACACACACTCGCCTCCACATACCGTCATCATACACACACTCGCCTCCACATACCGTCATCATACACACTCTCGCCTCCACAGACCGTCATCATACACACTCTCAGCCTCCACAGACCGTCATCATACACACTCTCGCCTCCACAGACCGTCATCATACACACTCTCGCCTCCACAGACCGTCATCATACACACTCTCAGCCTCCACAGACCGTCATCATACACACTCTCGCCTCCACAGACCGTCATCATACACACTCTCGCCTCCACATACCGTCATCATACACACTCTCAGCCTCCACATACCGTCATCATACACACTCTCGCCTCCACAGACCGTGATCATACACACTCTCGCCTCCAGATACCGTCATCATACACACTCTCAGCCTCCACAGACCGTCATCATACACACTCTCGCCTCCACAGACCGTCATCATACACACTCTCGCCTCCACAGACCGTCATCATACACACTCTCAGCATTATATAAACCCTGAAATGTACTGAGGTACATTAACAATTCTCATGTTGTAAAGAACGCAGCCAAAAAAATCATCATATATCTTCTAGATGTGTAACAACAAAAGCCATCTCTGGCTCTCTCGTCTACCAAATTCATTTTTGCCTCTGCCAGTCTGTCTACCTGTCTACCTCGGTCTACCGACCGAGCAAGACTGTGTAGTGGGTGAAATGTTTCGACAACAGTGACACGGGACTGTTTCACGTGTGTCTTACTCATTTTCTTGTAGATATTGTATGTCATTAATGATTGGTCTCTCTCTCTCTCTCTCTCTCTCTCTCTCTCTCTCTCTCTCTCTCTCTCTCTCTCTCTCTCTCTCTCTCTATCACATACACACAAATATGTCACAAAACCTCCCTGCCACATCTAACATTTTAACTTTAATAAACTTGAATCACGAAGCATCCTGTATTAACAGGAGAGAGAGAGAGAGAGAGAGAGAGAGAGAGAGAGAGAGAGAGAGAGAAGAGAGAGAGAGAGAGAGAGAGAGAGAGAGAGAGAGAGAGAGAGAGAGAGCTGGAGTGTACCTCACCAGTTATCGCAAATGACTCCATAAATCACCAGGGAAAACAATGCCTGGAAAGGAATATCTGGTGTGGCTAGCAACACCGGTTTATATTTTTGATGAGAAAGAGAGAGAGAGAGATAGAGATAGAGAGAGAGAGAGAGAGAGAGAGATAGAGAGAGAAAACATACGTGTTTGTATTTGTGTATGCGTACATATGTGTGAGTTTGTGCGTGCTTTTGTGTGTGTGTGTGTGTCTGTGTCTGCATGTGCGTATGTCCCTTATGTATGTATAAAGGTACTTGCTTGTGTGTGTGCGTATACAATTATGCATACGTGCGTATTTGGGCATGCGCATGTATGCGCGTACATCAGTGTATGTGTGTATGCGCATACATCAGTGTATGTGTGTATGCGCGTACATCAATGTATGTGTGTATGCGCGTACATCAGTGTATGTTTGTATGTGCGTACATCAGTGTATGTGTGTATGCGCGTACATCAGTGTATGTGTGTATGCGCGTACATCAGTGTATGTGTGTATGCGCGTACATCAGTGTATGTGTGTATGTGCGTACATCAGTGTATGTGTGTATGCGCGTACATCAGTGTATGTGTGTATGCGCGTACATCAGTGTATGTGTGTATGCGCGTACATCAGTGTATGTGTGTATGTGCGTACATCAGTGTATGTGTGTATGCGCGTGAAAACATCAAAGAAACACAAATAGGACAAAAAAAAAAAAAAATGATGAAAGGATTCACTGTGATTATATTGGCGTGTTCAGTGAGCGAGTCCCGGGGAGGGAGGGAGAGAGAGAGAGAGTGAGAGAGTGAGTGAGAGAGTGAGAGAGTGAGTGAGAGAGAGGAGGAAAAAGAGGTAAGTGTAATTAGCGTGCTTAATGTGCAGGAAGAGGCAAAAGAGAGGGTGAGTGTGTGTGTGAGAGAGAATGAGAGAGGGAGATAAAGAAAGGATCCTGGGTTGTGTAAGAGAGAGATAATGAAAAGGTGTGTAGAGAAAGGTAGAGATAAAGAAGATAAAAAGAAAAGGCAGCAGAGGTAAAGGAACTGGCTGAGGTACGTAGACGAGGACTCAGGCAGCAGACGATGATGATTGATGATGATGACTGATGATGATGATGATGGTGACTGATGATGATGATTGATGATGCTGATGATTGATGATGATGATGATGATTGATGATTGATGATGATGGTGACTGATGATGATTAATGATGATGATGATGATTGATGATGATGATGATGATTGATGATTGATGATGATGGTGACTGATGATGATTAATGATGATGATGATGATTGATGATGATGATTGATGATGATGATGATTGATGATGATGATTGATGATGATGATGATTAAAGATGATGATTATTGTGGTAGTGATTTTGTATCTCTGGAATGTGTCCCTGGAATATGTATCTTTGGAATGTGTCTCTGGAGTATGTATATCTGGAATGTGTCTCTGGAAAGTGTCTCTGGATTATGTATCTCTGGAATGTGTCTCTGGAATATGTTTTCCAGGAATATGTGTCTCAGGATGTGTCACTGGAATACAAGACACAGGACTATGTATCTCTGTCATACAGATCTCTGGAATGTTTGTTTACCTTATGTTTAACTTCCAGAATGTTGATCTGAGGACTAAAAATTTCTTATAAATATGTATCTGGAATGTAGGTTACCCAGGTTGAGTCATGTTGCAACCTTGCTAGCTGCAGCTCTCTGCAGCTTGCACCACGAGTGCTTTCCAAAATTTCTAAAATATCAGTCTTGGGAACTCGCTCTTTTAAACGCGAGTCTGGCAGGAAATTTACAACATAGGTTTGGGTAATGTGATCTACTGCAACATGATCTTGGCAAGAAGCCTTGCAAAGTGGCCGGAAGTATGTCAAAAAGAGGAGTGATGAGAGGAATTAGTTGGCACTCTCTTCCCCCGTGAGTACCAGCCGTGTCAGAGTGCCACATACCAGAGTGTCATTGTTTACCTGTGGTTCGGGTTGCGGGTCCTCC
>WNWK01003009.1:20000-42500 GCA_009830355.1 Cherax destructor
GTAGTGTGATAGTGATGGATGTGTGTGATAGTGTGGATGTAGTGTGATAGTGTGGATGTAGTGTGATAATGTGGATGTAGTGTGATAGTGTGGATGTAGTGTGATAGTGTGGATGTAGTGTGATAGTGTGGATGTAGTGTGATGTGTGGATGTAGTGTGATAGTGTGGATGTAGTGTGATAGTGTGGATGTAGTGTGATATGTGGATGTAGTGTGATAGTGTGGATGTAGTGTGATAGTGTGGATGTGAGTGGTGATAGTGTGGATGTAGTGTGATAGTGTGGATGTAGTGTGATAGTGTGGATGTAGTGTGATAATGTGGATGTAGTGTGATAGTGTGGATGTAGTGTGATAGTGTGGATGTAGTGTGATAATGTGGATGTAGTGTGATAGTGTGGATGTAGTGTGATAGTGTGGATGTAGTGTGATAATGTGGATGTAGTGTGCTAATGTGGATATAGTGTGATAGTGTGGATGTGGGGTGATAGTGTGGATGTAGTGTGATAGTGTGGATGTAGTGTGATAGTGTGGATGTAGTGTGATAATGTGGATGTAGTGTGATAGTGTGGATGTAGTGTGATAGTGTGGATGTAGTGTGATAGAGTGGATGTAGTGTGATAGTGTGGATGTGGGGTGATAGTGTGGATGTAGTGTGATAGTGTGGATGTGGGGTGATAGTGTGGATGTAGTGTGATAGTGTGGATGTGGGGTGATAGTGTGGATGTAGTGTGATAGTGTGGATGTAGTGTGATAGTGTGGATGTAGTGTGATAGTGTGGATGTGGGGTGATAGTGTGGATGTAGTGTGATAGTGTGGATGTAGTGTGATAGTGTGGATGTAGTGTGATAATGTGGATATAGTGTGATAGTGTGGATGTAGTGTGATAGTGTGGATGTAGTGTGATAATGTGGATGTAGTGTGATAGTGTGGATGTAGTGTGATAATGTGGATGTAGTGATAGTGTGGATGTAGGTGATAATGTGGATGTAGTGTGATAGTGTGATGTAGTGTGATAGTGTGGATGTAGTGTGATAATGTGGATATAGTGTGATAGTGTGGATGTGGGGTGATAGTGTGGATGTAGTGTGATAGTGTGGATGTAGTGTGAGAGTGTGGATGTGGGGTTAGTGTGGATGTGATGTGATTGCAACATTTACGTGATTGCAACATACATAGCAACATAGATGTGAGTTTCCTATGATTGCCTAAAAGACTGGTAACCTCTGGGATCCCATTGACAGGACACATCACAGCTGTCATCCAGAGCAACACGTGTCTGAGTTACCCAGGATAAACCCAAGAAAGTTAGACGTAGTAACTTATAAGTGAGGCCTGAGTGACGTGAGACATTCAGCCTTTAAAGAATATCCAGAAATACACAGGTTTAGGCAACTCCAGCCTTGACCCACAACAACATATAGTTGACAGCGACTGTTATACATAGCAGGATGTGTGAATTCCCCAAGATAACTCAAGTCATTCCTAATGAAAAAAAGATATTCAGGCTTCTTAACATATCTAGGGCTATATTTACTATACTTAGGATGTGGTTACAAGTCTCTGTATGGAGCAGGAGGGGGGGGCGTAAGGGTCAATATGATAGCAGTAGGGAAATATGCAGGGATCTTTATGTTGAATCTTCTGGTACTTTCAATAACATTCTCTGACCTATGGTAGTATAGGGTGACAACAAGCACGTCTGCATCGCATATTTATACAAAGTTACACAACACCTGAGTGTTTGGGTGTATTAACCACTTAGATAACATGATTTCATATGACAGTAAATTGTAACTTGCTCTCCGTAAGCCTCGGTTAGATTCCCCCTCCACTTACCCCACATGTAGGGGCGAGGGGGAGGAAATAAGTCGTGGGTAACTAGCAGGCGACCTACAGTGGCTTGGGTCGATGCTGACATGCTTTTCCTTGTCTCTTGAGAGAATTTTCCCTCCTATCTGTTGCTAGCCTTCCAATATTGCATAGCTCCTGACGACGCACGAAAGTGCGAAAGATCTTGAGCTAAAGATTTCTATCTACATGTGGCTTGTTATTGTTCTACAAGCTCACAAAGAAGGGTCAAAGCAGCGTCATTTACACGATACGTCTCTACAAAAGACCCCAGATGTTGAACAAGCGTCAAAGACCACGTCTGGATGTTAATTAAAACATAACGAGCCACTCAGCTCGGACATCAACAGAACTAGCTTCAAAAACAAACACCAAAGGGTTACTGGGAAAAAAATGTGCTAGTAAAGCATAAGCATTGACATGAAAGGGGTTTTCCTGAGGCTGGCAGAAAGTGAGAACAATAACGTCGATTCTGTGAGATTTAAAGTTCGTGTTATCCAATAGTGGAGCAGCTGGCGTGAAGGAGCCTTGTTGTGATTATCAACCTACCTGCATGCTTGTGTCTGGCTGATGGTTGTTGTTGGTGGTGGTGGTGTGTTGTTGCTGTTGTTGGTGGTTGTGGTGGTTCTATATTCATTGTGTGTGTGCGTAAAGTGTCCAACTGGTGAGGATTATTCAGGTCAAGAATTTGTTGTGGCTGGATCCCTGGTTCGCTAATCGCTAGACCTCAACCTATCTGGCAGTGCTTTCCACCATTCTGAGAGCAGTTGAACACGCCTGATGTTCAATGTAGCCAGTGAACACAGCTTACATATCAGAGGTATAGTGAGTGCAGTTGCTGGTGCAGCTGTAACTCAGTGTTGGCTAGACAACAATGTACCTCTGTACTTAATGTGTGTGTGTGTGTGCTCTCATTATCTGGCTTATTTGAGAAGTACTTTCTGACACCTTCATGACGCACCTGCTTCAATAATGTACATCTCTGTCCTTGGACCCAGGTATGATATAAGATCACCAGCTGCGTCAGGACGTACATCTGTGCCCCAGGACCCAGGTATGATATCAGTTCACTGTTTTATGTTTTATACATTGTATGTTGAGGTGGCATACAAAGAGTATATTACGATTTATTCGGTGTATGTCACACTCCCATATAGGCTGCCTCCCAACCAGCGAACCGGGTGCTAAGGGTTTAACGATCAGTATGGTACCCGTCGTTAAATCAGTACCTTGGTTCATTGACCAATTACAGGCAAACCCGCCAAAACTGAAGCAACGTGGGTCACTTGCAGTAAGCACTGGCAGACTTGCCTACCTGCTGGTTGAGTACTGTGCACTCTCTCTCTCTGGCTTCTGCTCGGCCATCTCCCACCGTGGTGTACACTTATTATTCTATCTGTACATATTGTACATAGTGTACATATCTGTACATAGTGGTTGAAGGCAAAATATACATTATAGTCTACTGCTGAGTTTTGTTTGCTCCAATTCCCATTACGACCAGGTCTCACAGGCCGTTGATTACATCATATACCAGCCTGGGGCAGTATACTAGGCTAGGGACGACATACCAGGCGTATAGCATAGCGAAGACATGAATATTAAGAGCTTCACGCACGAGTTAGCGATATCATTTAGAGGCATTAAAACGTCTTTACGTGAGCTAGTGCTGCCATCTACATGTTATAACGAGCAATGGTCAGAGTACTGATCCCTGAGGCATTCCATAAATTGCAATACTGTATTCATGGGGGAGCACTAGACACGTAGGGATCATACTGCGCCTGGAAAATGGGAAGCAATCAGCTTTGATGAGTATACTGAGACCCGCATACCCATGGAAAGTGTATATATGTGTTAAAAGATTTATATGAATTAGTAAATTTTACACTTCACACACACACACACACACACACACACACACACACACACACACACACACACACACACACACACACACACACACATATATATATATATATATATATATATATATATATATATATATATATATATATATATATATATATATATATATATATATATATGCAAGAAAACCACTATGAAAAAATAGAAGAATTCCAAGCGCTTTCGTGACTACTCACATTATCAAGGAACTATAACAGGAAACATGACAAGAAGGGCTTATATAAGGGCGAGACTACACCTCACAGTCACATCACACTAACAAAGACTACACCTCACAGTAGCGTAACATCTCACGACTCTGTGAAGAGGAACATAAGAAAGGACCTGAAACTCTTCCCAAGAATTAAGATTAGTTTAATTTATTATTAAATTCTTCCCAAATTTTATTAATTATAAATGAATCCAATTTATATAAACCAAAAGAAATATTCATATTATTTTCAAAACTGCTTTTAATGAAACATGATTCTATTATATTTCTCTCAACCATGGACTTGCTTGATACAACCTTCTCAGCATTTTGAAAATCAATTGGATGGTTAAAATCTCTCACATGAATAAATAGAGCATTAGAATCTTGTCCAGTTCTAATGCTATATTTATGTTGTTTTAATCTTAGTTCAAGACTTTTACCAGTTTGACCATAATAAACTTTATCGCATACTTTACAGGGAATCTTATAGACACATCCGTCAGCATTTTGGGGGGAATTTTTTATCAAAAGTCTTTTTACTGTATCAAGATTTTTAAATGCAACTTTGATATTAAAATTCTTAAGAAAGGAAGGCATATCAACCAAGTTATATATGGAATTTTTCGAAACAAGATTGCTTAACACTATCCTTCCCAATAGAGCTAAGTGGTATAGATATGTTGATGATATTTTGTGCCTTATGCCTAAGAATGTAGATATAAACCATTTCCTTGTTAAATTAAATAGCTTAGCTCATTCTATAAATTTTACTGTTGAATTCGAAGTAAATAACTCATTGCCCTTCCTAGATGTTTTTATTATTAAGGGTAACATTGATTTTAAATTTAAAATTTACAGAAAACCTACAAATAATTGTTCCTATGTACACTATTACTCTTCACATCAAGATAGAGTTAAAGTGTCAGTTTTTTCTTCAATGTTTTTGAGAGCTTTACGTATTTGTAGTCCAGAGTTCATAGATGAAGAAATCTCTAAAATTTATGAAATAGCTAATGATTTAAAATACCCAAGAAACATAATTGATAAATCTTTTAAAATAGCTAGGAATACTTTTTACAATCCAAAAGGGACAACCAACCTTATTCAACCAAAAATATGTTGGTTCTCCTTACCATGAAAACTTGGTTGATATGCCTTCCTTTCTTAAGAATTTTAATATCAAAGTTGCATTTAAAAATCTTGATACAGTAAAAAGACTTTTGATAAAAAATTCCCCCCAAAATGCTGACGGATGTGTCTATAAGATTCCCTGTAAAGTATGCGATAAAGTTTATTATGGTCAAACTGGTAAAAGTCTTGAACTAAGATTAAAACAACATAAATATAGCATTAGAACTGGACAAGATTCTAATGCTCTATTTATTCATGTGAGAGATTTTAACCATCCAATTGATTTTCAAAATGCTGAGAAGGTTGTATCAAGCAAGTCCATGGTTGAGAGAAATATAATAGAATCATGTTTCATTAAAAGCAGTTTTGAAAATAATATGAATATTTCTTTTGGTTTATATAAATTGGATTCATTTATAATTAATAAAATTTGGGAAGAATTTAATAATAAATTAAACTAATCTTAATTCTTGGGAAGAGTTTCAGGTCCTTTCTTATGTTCCTCTTCACAGAGTCGTGAGATGTTACGCTACTGTGAGGTGTAGTCTTTGTTAGTGTGATGTGACTGTGAGGTGTAGTCTCGCCCCTTATATAAGCCCTTCTTGTCATGTTTCCTGTTATAGTTCCTTGATAATGTGAGTAGTCACGAAAGCGCTTGGAATTCTTCTATTTTTTCATAGTGGTTTTCTTGCATATTTTGATATCACCTGTTTACTGTGATCTTTTTGCATATATATATATATATATATATATATATATATATATATATTTATATATATATATATATATATATATATATATATATATATATGCAAGAAAACCACTGTGAGGTGTAGTCTCGCCCTTATATAAGCCCTTCTTGTCATGTTTCCTGTTATAGTTCCTTGATAATGTGAGTAGTCACGAAAGCGCTTGGAATTCTTCTATTTTTCATAGTGGTTTTCTTGCATATTTTGATATCACCTGTTTACTGTGATCTTTTTGCATATATATATATATATATATATATATATATATATATATATATATATATATATATATATATATATATATTATATATATATATATATATATATATTCCTAAGCCTAAATTGTTTCTCTACGATGGTTTATCATATTTTTCTACCTCTCTCAGCAGCGCTGTATGACCCTGTGGTTTAGTGGTTCTATTTGATTATAATAATAATCTACCTCTTTCTCCCTTCCACAACTACCTTTCTATCTCTCTATTCGTCCAATCCTCTACTTCTCTCCCTCCCTCTCTCTCTCCCTCCCTCTCTCTCTCTCTCACTCCCTCTCTCTCTCCCTCCCTCTCTCTCTCCCTCCCTCTCTCTCTCTCTCTCTCTCTCTCTCTCTCTCTCTCTCTCCATGACAACGCACCTGCTTGTATATTCATCAAGACGGACTGTGATGGTGAGTCTCCCAGATATTACAGTCATCATTCATGAGTGTGTGTGAGGGAGGTTATACACACACACATACACAGGGGGGCCAGGAGCTGTGACTCGAAATCTGGAACCACATATAGTATAGGTGAGTGAGTACACACACACACACACACACATACACACAGTGAAGAGGCGGGGACAGGAGCTATGAATCGACCCTTGCAACCACAAATAGGTGAGTACAAATAGGTGAGTACACACACACACACACACCTGTCAGGAAGACAACAGAGAGTCATGGTACGTGACGAGGTGTCAGAGTGGGCGCCGGTGACGAGTGGGGTTCCACAGGGGTCAGTCCTGGGACCAGTGCTGTTTCTGGTATTTGTGAACGACATGACGGAAGGAATAGACTCCGAAGTGTCCCTGTTTGCAGATGATATAAAGTTGATGAGAAGAATTCAATCGGACGAGGACCAGGCAGAACTACAGAGGGATCTGGACAGGTTGCAAGCCTGGTCCAGCAACTGGCTCCTGGAATTCAACCCCTCCAAGTGCAAAGTCATGAAGATTGGGGAAGGGCAAAGAAGACCACAGACGGAGTACAATCTAGGGGGCCAGAGCTTACAAACCTCACTCAAGGAAAAGGATCTTGGGGTGAGCATAACACCAGGCACATCTCCTGAGGCGTACATCAACCAAATAACTGCTGCAGCATACGGACGCCTGGCAAACCTAAGAACAGCATTCCGACATCTTAATAAGGAGTCATTCAAGACACTGTACACTGTGTACGTTAGGCCCATACTGAAGTATGCAGCACCAGTTTGGAACCCTCACCTAGCCAAGCATGTAAGGAAACTAGAGAAAGTGCAAAGGTTTGCAACAAGACTAGTCCCGGAGCTAAGGGGTATGTCCTACGAGGAGAGGTCAAGGGAAATCGACCTGACGACACTGGAAGACAGAAGAGATAGAGGGGATATGATAACGACATATAAAATATTGAGAGGAATAGACAAGGTGGACAGAGACAGAATGTTCCAGAGGTGGGACACAGCAAAAAGGGGTCACAGTTGGAAGTTGAACACTCAGATGAACCACAGGGATGTTAGGAAGTATTTTTTCAGTCACAGATTTGTCAGTAAGTGGAATAGTCTCGGAAGTGATGTAGTGGAGGCAGGATCCATACATAGTTTTAAGGAGAGGTATGATAAAGCTCATGGAGCGGGAAGAGTGACCGAGTAGCGGCCAGTGAAGAGGCGGGGCCAGGAGCTGTGAATCGACCCCTGCAACCACAACTAGGTGAGTACACACACACACAAAAGTGTTAAGCTTATTGAAGGGTAAGTGGTGGTACACTTCAGTGTACTGAAGGTAAGTGGAGGTACACTTCAGTGTACTGAAGGTAAGTGGTGGTACACTTCAGTGTACTGAAGGTAAGTGGAGGTACACTTCAGTGTACTGAAGGTAAGTGGTGGTACACTTCAGTGTACTGAAGGTAAGTGGAGGTACACTTCAGTGTACTGAAGGTAAGTGGTGGTATACTTCAGTGTACTGAAGGTAAGTGGTGGTATACTTCATTGTACTGAAGGTAAGTGGTGGTACACTTCAGTGTGCTGAAGGTAAGTGGTGGTACACTTCAGTGTACTGAAGGTAAGTGGTGGTACACTTCAGTGTACTGAAGGTAAGTGGTGGTACACTTCAGTGTACTGAAGGTAAGTGGTGGTACACTTCAGTGTACTGAAGGTAAGTAGTGGTACACTTCAGTGTACTGAAGGTAGGTTTTGGTACACTTCAGTGTACTGAAGGTAAGTGGTGGTATACTTCAGTGTACTGAAGGTAAGTGGTGGTACACTTCAGTGTACTGAAGGTAAGTGGTGGTACACTTCAGTGTGCTGAAGGTAAGTGGTGGTACACTTCAGTGTACTGAAGGTAGGTTTTGGTACACTTCAGTGTACTGAAGGTAAGTGGTGGTACACTTCAGTGTACTGAAGGTAAGTGGTGGTACACTTCAGTGTACTGAAGGTAAGTGGTGGTACACTTCAGTGTGCTGAAGGTAAGTGGTGGTACACTTCAGTGTACTGAAGGTAGGTTTTGGTACACTTCAGTGTACTGAAGGTAAGTGGTGGTATACTTCAGTGTGCTGAAGGTAAGTGGTGGTACACTTCAGTGTGCTGAAGGTAAGTGGTGGTACACTTCAGTGTACTGAAGGTAAGTGGTGGTACACTTCAGTGTACTGAAGGTAAGTGGTGGTACACTTCAGTGTGCTGAAGGTAAGTGGTGGTACACTTCAGTGTGCTGAAGGTAAGTGGTGGTACACTTCAGTATACTGAAGGTAAGTGAAGGTACACTTCAGTATACTGAAGGTAAGTGGAGGTACACCTCAGTGTACTGAAGGTAAGTGGTGGTACACCTCAGTGTACTGAAGGTAAGTGGAGGTACACCTCAGTGTACTGAAGGTAAGTGGAGGTACACCTCAGTGTACTGAAGGTAAGTGGAGGTACACTTCAGTGTACTTAAGGTAAGTGGAGGTACACTTAAGTGCTGTCGCTGACACAGTGTAAGAGAATATCTGAAAAAGAACAATAGCGGGAGACAAGACCCGGGAGCCGCTTTTAAAAATATAAAATATGTGAAAAAAATGTTGATGACTTAGTATACCCATGTTGATGAGTTAGTATACTTATGTTGATGAGTTTGTATACTTATGTTGATGAGTTAGTATACCCATGTTGATGGTATAGTATACCCAGGTTGATGAGTTAGTATACCCATGTTGATGAGTTAGTATACCCATGTTGATGAGTTTGTATACTTATGTTGATGAGTTAGTATACCCATGTTGATGGTATAGTATACCCAGGTTGATGAGTTAGTATACTTATGTTGATGAGTTAGTATACCCATGTTGATGGTATAGTATACCCACGTTGATGAGTTAGTATACTTATGTTGATGAGTTAGTATACCCATGTTGATGGTATAGTATACCCATGTTGATGAGTTAGTATACTTATGTTGATGAGTTAGTATACTCATGTTGATGATTTAGTATACCCATGTTGATGAGTTAGTATACTTATGTTGATGAGTTAGTATACCCATGTTGATGAGTTAGTATACCCATGTTGATGAGTTGGTATGCCCATGTTTATAAGTTCGTATACTTATGTTGATGAGTTAGTATACCCATGTTGATGAGTTAGTATACCCATGTTGATGAGTTAGTATACCCATGTTGATGAGTTAGTATACCCATGTTGATGAGTTAGTATACCAATGTTGATGAGTTAGTATACCCATGTTGATGAGTTAGTATACCCATGTTGATGAGTTAGTATACCCATGTTGATGAGTTAGTATACCCATGTTGATGAGTTAGTATACCCATGTTGATGAGTTAGTATACTTATGTTGATGAGTTAGTATACCCATGTTGATGAGTTAGTATACCTATGTTGATGAGTTTGTATACCCATGTTGATGAGTTAGTATACTTATGTTGATGAGTTAGTATACCCATGTTGATGAATTAGTATACACACACGTGGATGAGTAAATATACTCATAAGAAACTCAGTAAAGTCGGCATTTAACACTTACCAGACCTAATATTATGAGGAAGCGCTAAACCTGTACTGGTGATACAGAGCCTGGAGAGTGCCAGACAACCAGGTTTGATCCAATAAAAAATATTTTAGAACTAGAGGGCATTATAAACACATCATATACCTGTGATATACCTTTACCTTCCATGTGCTGTTGAGAGTTTCGAGAGTTTTCCTACTGCCATAGCCCGACCCTGGGGCAAGATCGTCTTGTGCTTGCCAGGTCACCCAGGCTGTTGCTGCCTGCGTAACGCTGGCCCCTGTATCCATCACAGCCTGGTTGATCTAGTACTTAGTAGAGGTACTTATCCAGTTTTCTCTTCAAAACTTCTATACCTGTTCCGGCAGTGTTTGTGATATATTCTGCTAGAGTGCTAAATAGTCTGGTCCAGGGATGTTGATACAATGCTCTCTCTCTGTGCCCACGGCGCCCTTGCTCTTCTCCTACAGAAGTGTACAGATTAGGGACTAGGTCCTCAAGTATCTTCCACGTATATGTGGTCAAGTGTTTAGGATTTTTGAGGTGGTCCTACTAATTTAAATATTTTATTGGTTCTATGGTGGATTCAAACTATCTCTGTTACAGCTATTACGTCTTCCCTGTCCTCAACGGAGCCCTCAACGGAGCCCTCAACGGAGCCCTCAACACTAAACATTTTTTTTATCTCACGAGGGAGCGCTTAACCCATAGGGATTATACAGCGCCTGTCAGGCGGGAGGATAATGAAAGACATTCAGGCTTAATTCATGTAATTGTTGCACAGATCCACTTCTCTAGATCAAGAGCCCCTCACCCGCATCAAGGAACCTCCCTTGAGGGGTTTTGCTATACAAGTGATTTGAGAAATGTAATCACCGACGTTATTTCCCTTCGTTATACAAATTATTATCCGCCTTGTTATTTTGCTGACGGTCGTGACGTCTGCCTTATTATATTCTTTAAAAGGAAGGTCAGTTGAGGTCATTACACTCTGATCCTTCATATG
This sequence comes from Cherax destructor, assembly GCA_009830355.1. NCBI lineage: Eukaryota > Metazoa > Arthropoda > Malacostraca > Decapoda > Parastacidae > Cherax > Cherax destructor. The sequence goes on from WNWK01003009.1 coordinate 31,083, forward strand.
TTTCTTTCATTCTGTTTGGTGATCCTCTCTCGTTCTGTATCTGTTCTGTTGGGTGATCCTCTCGTGTTCTGTACCTGTTCTGTTGGGTGATCCTCTCTTGTTCTGTACCTGTTCTGTTGGGTGATCCTCTCTCGTTCTGTACCTGTTCTGTTGGGTGATCCTCTCGCGTTCTGTATCTGTTCTGTTTGGTGATCCTCTCTCGTTCTGTATCTGTTCTGTTTGGTGATCCTCTCGCGTTCTGTACCTGTTCTGTTTGGTGATCCTCTTTTGCCCTTTTTGTGTACCTTGTTCTGTTTGGTGATCCTCTCGCGTTCTTTCCATTTTTGAAGCAGTTTGAACTTGTCACTGTTAAACGTCATGTTATTCTCCGCTTCCAGCTGGAACTGTTTGCTTGTTATCCCGTATTTTACAGTGTCGTCTAACGAGGTGATTTTCATGGTTATTTTGGTATCATCTAAAAATGATGATACTTAACCGTGGGGAGAGTTGTTATGTACGTCAGCTGTGAGCCTGAGAAGCAGGACTCTTGCCTTGTACTACTGACCTTTTCACTTTGCTAATGCTAAATTGTCTTTTATTTACTACTATTCTTTGTGTTCTATTTGTCGGGAGGTCGAACGTTCATTTGTCTACTTTCCTCGCCATAATTGTGGCCCTCGTCTTATTTACAATCACTCCGTGATCGCATTTGTCATATACCTTCAAAATCCGTGTATAAAATATCTGCATCTTGTTTTTTTCGGTGCCTCCGTAATGCTGTCTGGTCCTTCACCGAGTACGCAGCGCCACCTTACAACCAACACTTGACAAAGCACGTCAGGATGTGTGCAAACTAGTCCAGTGAGACTTAGACACGAACACTCAAGACATTTATTGAAGCAGACATCTGGCCAATGGTGGCTGCATCAATCCTGGTCACGTAGCTTGACTAAATTATCAAAGGGAACTAAATATACCCAATCAAACGACATTAAAGAATAAAAGAGGCATAGGAGACATGACAACGACGTACAAAATACAATGATCACTTGATAGGGCGGGCCACGATAGACAGTGAGAGGAGGTAGACAGGTACACGAGGGCACAGCTGGTAGTTAAAGACACAGACGTGTCGCCGGGCTGTCAGGAAACATTTCTTCAGATTCAGGAAGTGGAACTAACTGGATAAAGAGGTGGTAGAGGCCAAAGTTCATGCAGAGCTGCAACATAGGTTACGGCAGGTCACTCGAGGCTAGCTAGAAGTGAAACCGGGCAGCGGTCAGCCAAGAGGCAGGGACCAGGAGCCGTGACTCGACCCCTGAAGTAAAGGTGATGACAATCACACGTCTTCCGTAAAAATGACACCATGGCAACCTCAGTAATAGAAGCTATATTATATATTATATAATTATATTATTAGATTTGCATTTAGATCTCTCTCTCTCTCTCTCTCTCTCTCTCTCTCTCTCTCTCTCTCTCTCTCTCTCTCTCTCTCTCTCTCCTGATAATTCTTTTTTTCCCCGGCTTAATATTCGTCACTTGCTGTCATGTCTTCCACACGAAGACTGATAACGGAGAGGAGATAACACGAGGAAGGAAGAAACAGGAGAGAGAGAGATAGAGAGAGAGAGAGAGAGAGAGAGAGAGAGAGAGAGAGAGAGAGAATAGATGATATGATTGCTTTTAATTAAAGATTAGAGATAATCAACGAAAGCGTTGAGGCAACTAGTAAACAAGTGTGATTAACGACTGATCACATGTCAACAGGAGTCAACGAGGCATAATGAACCGGTCAGCAGGTGTCAACGAGGCATGATGAACCGGTCAACAGGTGCCAACGAGACATAATGAACCGGTCAACAGGTGTCAACGAGGAATGATGAACCGGTCACCAGGTGTTAACGAGGGGTTACAATAACAAGAGGTGGCATAAATAACGAGAAAATAGGTAAGGTAAATTAACGATACGAGTGGGTGATTAGAGCTTCGTACATCAGTGAGGATTGTGGTTCTCAGTGATCCGCCAGGATGGGATCCTCAAGCCTCTCCTCCAAGAGGATCCCTCTCAGTGAGGATCCTGTCCCCACTCCACCCCCTTTAAAAGCTATGGTATCTGTATACCTGCATTTTTAAACCTGTAAGACACTATACTGCCCCTAGTTTGGCACCGAGTGTGCCGTGACACTGGCTTGAAGGAGTCATCTGTCGACGCTCCTCAGGTAGACTAACCATCACCAGTGGTGTGTAGACAACTCAGGTCATCAACAACGACACAACACACGCATGTGACACCAGCAGATACATGTGACACCCCAATATATGAATGTGACACCCCAATATATGAATGTGACACCCCAATATATGAATGTGACACCCCAATATATGAATGTGACACCCCAATATATGAATGTGACACCCCAATATATGAATGTGACACCCCAATATATGAATGTGACACCCCAGTATATGAATGTGACACCCCAATATATGAATGGGACACCCCAATATATGAATGTGACACCCCAATATATGAATGTGACACCCCAATATATGAATGTGACACCCCAATATATGAATGTGACACCCCAATATATGAATGTGACACCCCAATATATGAATGTGACACCCCAATATATGAATGTGACACGACAATATATGAATGTGACACCACTGCAACAACAGAAGACACCACTACAACAACAGACAACACCACTACAACAACAGACAACACCACTATAACAACATACAACACCACTACAACAACAGAAGACACCACTACAACAACAGACAACACCACTACAACAACAGACAACACCACTACAACAACAGACAACACCACTACAACAACAGACAACACCACTACAACAACAGACAACACCACTACAACAACAGACAACACCACTACAACAACAGACAACACCACTACAACAACAGACAACACCACTACAACAACAGACAACACCACTACAACAACAGACAACACCACTACAACAACAGACAACACCACTACAACAACAGACAACACCACTACAACAACAGACAACACCACTACAACAACAGACAACACCACTACAACAACAGACAACACCACTACAACAGCACACGTTCAACTCTTACGGCACTACATACACAGCAACACATCAAGGTATTAACACTAGCACACACACCACTCATCACACACCACCACGTCTCACACACCACTCTCACACCACGACTCTCCACACACACTCTCCACAGCACTCTCACACACAAGCACTCTCACACACACACTCTCACACTCACCACTCTCACACACGCACTCACACACACGTCACTCTCACACACCACTCTCACACACACTCACCTCACACACACGCACTCTCCACACACATCACACACTCACACTCTCACACACACGCACTCTCACACACACGCTCACACACGCACTCTCCACACACACGCACTCTCACACACACGCACTCTCCACATCACACACACTCTCACACACACACTCTCACACACGCACTCTCACACACACGCACTCTCACACACACACTCTCACACACACGCACTCTCACACACACGCACTCTCACACACACACACTCTCACACACACGCACTCTCACACACACGCACTCTCACACACACGCACTCTCACACACAGCACTCTCACACGCACTCTCACACACGCACTCTCACACACCGCACTCTCCACACTACTCCCCCTACACACCACTCTCACACACACGCACTCTCACACACACACCATCTCCACTCACCTCACACACCCCACTCTCACACACAGCACTCTCACACATCCACGCACTCTCACACTCACACACTCCTCACACACCTCTCACACACTCTCACACACTCTCACCACACTCTCACACACGCACTCTCCACACACGCACTCTCACACCACGCACTCTCACACCACACTCTCACACACACACTCTCCACACACACGCACTCTCACACACACACTCTCCACACTCACACAGCACTCTCACACGCACTCTCCACACGCACTCTCACACACACACTCTCACACACCACTCACACACGCACTCTCACACACTCACGCACTCTCACACCACCCTCTCACACACACCACTCTCACACACACCGCACTCTCACACACACCTCTCACACACCTCTCACACACACTCACACACACGCACTCTCACACACCACTCTCACACACACGCACTCTCACACACCACTCTCACACACACACTCTCACACACACTCTCACACCACCACTCTCACACACACGCACTCTCACACTCACACTCTCACACACACACTCTCACACACACGCACTCTCACACACACGCACTCTCACACACACGCACTCTCACACACACGCACTCTCACACACACACTCTCACACACACGCACTCTCACACACACGCACTCTCACACACGCACTCTCACACACACGCACTCTCACACACGCACTCTCACACACACCGCACTCTCACACACACTCTCCACACACACGCACTCTCACACACACACACTCTCACACACACACTCTCACACACACGCACTCTCACACACACGCACTATCCACACACGCACTCTCACACACACGCACTCTCACACACACGCACTCTCACACACACGCACTCTCAGCCCATTTTCAATGTTAGCCAAGGAATGAGTTTTAACAATCCTAATAACTCGTGTGGAAGTCCCACTTGAGAAATAGTACAGTTCGGGACAGAACTGTGCTATTTCTCAAGAGGGACTTGAGAAATATTACAGCGACCTTCCACCTGACTCCTGTCACTCTATATACTCGTTACTTAGTTATCTCCTGCCACTCTATATACTCGTTACTTAGTTATCTCCTGTCACTCTATATACTCGTTACTTAGTTATCTCCTGCCACTCTATATACTCGTTACTTAGTTATCTCCTGCCACTCTATATACTCGTTACTTAGTTATCTCCTGCCACTCTATATACTCGTTACTTAGTTATCTCCTGTCACTCTATATACTCGTTACTTAGTTATCTCCTGCCACTCTATATACTCGTTACTTAGTTATCTCCTGCCACTCTATATACTCGTTTCTTAGTTATCTCCTGTCACTCTATATACTCGTTACTTAGTTATCTCCTGTCACTCTATATACTCGTTACTTAGTTATCTCCTGCCACTCTATATACTCGTTACTTAGTTATCTCCTGCCACTCTATATACTCGTTACTTAGTTATCTCCTGCCACTCTATATACTCGTTACTTAGTTATCTCCTGTCACTCTATATACTCGTTACTTAGTTATCTCATGTCACTCCATATACTCGTTACTTAGTTATCTCCTGCCACTCTATATACTCGTTACTTAGTTATCTCCTGTCACTCTATATACTCGTTACTTAATTATCTCCTGTCACTCTATATACTCGTTACTTAGTTATCTCCTGCCACTCTATATACTCGTTACTTAGTTATCTCCTGCCACTCTATATACTCGTTACTTAGTTATCTCCTGTCACTCTATATACTCGTTACTTAGTTATCTCCTGCCACTCTATATACTCGTTACTTAGTTATCTCCTGCCACTCTATATACTCGTTACTTAGTTATCTCCTGTCCTCTATATACTCGTTACTTAGTTATCTCCTGCCACTCTATATACTCGTTATTAGTTATCTCCTGCCACTCTATATACTCGTTCTTAGTTATCTCCTGTCCTCTATATACTCGTTACTTAGTTATCTCCTGTCACTCTATATACTCGTTACTTAGTTATCTCCTGCCACTCTATATACTCGTTACTTAGTTATCTCCTGCCACTCTATATACTCGTTACTTAGTTATCTCCTGCCACTCTATATACTCGTTACTTAGTTATCTCCTGCTCACTCTATATACTCGTTACTTAGTTATCTCATGTCACTCCATATACTCGTTACTTAGTTATCTCCTGCCACTCTATATACTCGTTACTTAGTTATCTCCTGTCACTCTATATACTCGTTACTTAATTATCTCCTGTCACTCTATATACTCGTTACTTAGTTATCTCCTGCCACTCTATATACTCGTTACTTAGTTATCTCCTGCCACTCTATATACTCGTTACTTAGTTATCTCCTGCCACTCTATATACTCGTTACTTAGTTATCTCCTGCCACTCTATATACTCGTTACTTAGTTATCTCCTGTCACTCTATATACTCGTTACTTAGTTATCTCCTGTCAGTCTATATACTCGTTACTTAGTTATCTCCTGCCACTCTATATACTCGTTACTTAGTTATCTCTTTATTAGCAATGAAGAAGAGTCGTGGGGAAACGTTTAATTTAAATAAATATTCTGAACTATATATAAGTCTCTTTCCACAAGTGCCACTTAAATCCAACCCTTCTCACTGTTCCAGTTATGTCCTGGAATTCGTATTGATAAAGCCACTGGTGGGCGAAACGTCTACGATAAAGATACCCAGATGTCGCACATGTGTCTAATTCTTCATCTGTCGGTGCTGTGTACCATTCATGTACAACCCTCTCACTCATGTATTTATCTAATCTAAATTTGAATCAGACTGTTCCATTCATCGACTATTCTTATTTCCAAACCAATACTTTACTATATCCTTTCAAAATCTAAACCTGTTCATTTTGACTCCAATATTTCGGGTTCTTTCTTGGAGGGATATTCTCAGGACCTTATTTATATCTCCTCTGCTAATACCCATCTTCCACTTATACACTTCAATCACGTCTTTTCTCATTCTTCGTCTTACACAAGAATATAATTCAAGGGATTCCAATCTTTCTTCGTATGAAAGTTTTCTTATGCAATGGATTAATTTTGTCATTTTTGGTTGAATGTTTTCTAACAAATATATATCTATTTTGTAATATGGAGTCCATAACTGAGCTGCATAAGCTAAGGACTTACTAATGATACGTTGAGCTGTACTATAACCTCTGGACTTCTGTTGCTTATACTTCTTGATATAAATCCCGGTAATCTGTTTGCCTTATTACGTACGCTTAGGCATTGCTGTCTTGGTGTCACGTTGTTGTTTATCATAACTCTCAAGTCCTCTGGCATTCTGTACGGCCAAGTTCTACATTATTTAGTTTGTAAGAGCTTCAGGACCTCGTATTTATCTACATTGAACTGTTGCTGACAGTGACATGAGTTTGTCTAAATCCTCCTGAAGTTCACTGACAACTTCCTCTGAATCAATTACTCTGCCTATTTTCGTGTTATTAGTGAATTTGCTCTAATGAATAGTTTTTCTCATCTCACACATGCACTCTCACAATCTCATGCATCCACACACTCTCATGGGCACTTACATACACATGCACTTTGACACTCATACACTATCACACTATTATACAGTTTCCTACACTCACAGCCAAGTCTCAAACACTTCCTCATACACACACACACACACACAGGCCAGGAGCTATGACTCGACCCCTGCAACCACAACTAGGTGAGTACACACACAAGGTTCGACACTGAGAGTAACACTAGCAGGGTACACTAGTAGGGTACATTAATAGTGGTGTACACTAGTAGGGTACACTAGAAGGTGTAGATGAATGGTTCAGAGAACCGACAAGTTGTTAAATTAGACACATATGTAACACTTGGGTATCTTTATTGAGGAACCGTTTCGCCCCACAGTGGCTTCATCAGTCCAATACAAAGAAGAAAGTAGTAATAAAAGGAGGAGTTTGAGGTAATCAGTCCCTCGGCCTGGAGTCGATGTGTTCAGTCCATCAATCTTGAAGTAAATACAATATAAGGCAAATAGAAGTTGCTTATATACTGTAGACAGGTGAGATGAAGCAGGAGGAAGCGGGGTCATAGTGGTATCATCCACTAGTCGAAGTAAGTCCTTGTCCAAAGGTTTGGACAAATGTTGAAGAATCCCTTTGTATCAAGATCCCAAGAAGTTGCTGTGTCAGACAGGATGTAGATGAATGGTTCAGAGAACCGACAAGTTGTTAAATTAGACACATATGCAACACTTGTCTACAGTATATAAGCAACTTCTATTTGCCTTATATTGTATTTACTTCAAGATTGATGGACTGAACACATCGACTCCAGGCCGAGGGACTGATTACCTCAAACTCCTCCTTTTATTACTACTTTCTTCTTTGTATTGGACTGATGAAGCCACTGTGTGGCGAAACGTTTCCTCAATAAAGATACCCAAGTGTTGCATATGTGTCTAATCTACACTAGAAGGGTACACTATAGTGGTGTACACTAGTAGGGTACACGAGAAGGGTACACTAGCAGGGTACACTAGCAGGGTACACTAGCAAAGTACACTAGCAGGATACACTAGCAAGGTATACTAGCAGCGTACACTACCAGAGTATACTAGCAGGGTACACTACCAAGGTACACTTCATCTTAGCAATGATGTCCCCCAAAATCTCTTCATTTCTTTCAGAGTGAATTGTGTTTTTCTTCAGTGTTTAACAGCGAATATGATGTGAAAACCGTGTTTGTGTTGGTGTTTGTTGTTCACAGTGTTTTGTTTGTGTTGGTGTTTGTTGTTCACAGTGTTTTGTTTCTGTTGGTGTTTGTTGTTCACAGTGTTTTGTTTCTGTTGGTGTTTGTTGTTCACAGTGTTTTGTTTGTGTTGGTGTTTGTTGTCCACAGTGTTTTGTTTGTGTTGGTGTTTGTTGTTCACAGTGTTTTGTTTCTGTTGGTGTTTGTTGTCCACAGTGTTTTGTTTGTGTTGGTGTTTGTTGTTCACAGTGTTTTGTTTCTGTTGGTGTTTGTTGTTCACAGTGTTTTGTTTGTGTTGGTGATTGTTGTCCACAATGTTTTGTTTGTGTTGGTGTTTGTTGTTCACAGTGTTTTGAATGTGTCGGTGTTTGTTGTCCACAGTGTTTTGTTTGTGTTGGTGTTTGTTGTTCACAGTGTTTTGTTTGTGTTGGTGTTTGTTGTTCACAGTGTTTTGTTTGTGTTGGTGTTTGTTGTTCACAGTGTTTTGTTTGTGTTGGTGTTTGTTGTTCACAGTGTTTTGTTTCTGTTGGTGTTTGTTGTTCACAGTGTTTTGATTGTGTTGGTGTTTGTTGTCCACAGTGTTTTGTTTGTGTTGGTGTTTGTTGTTCACAGTGTTTTGATTGTGTTGGTGTTTGTTGTCCACAGTGTTTTGTTTGTGTTGGTGTTTGTTGTTCACAGTGTTTTGATTGTGTTGGTGTTTGTTGTCCACAGTGTTTTGTTTGTGTTGGTGTTTGTTGTTCACAGTGTTTTGATTGTGTCGGTGTTTGTTGTTCACAGTGTTTTGTTTGTGTTGGTGTTTGTTGTCCACAGTGTTTTGTTTGTGTTCGTGTTTGTTGTTCACAGTGTTTTGATTGTGTCGGTGTTTGTTGTTCACAGTGTTTTGATTGTGTTGGTGTTTGTTGTCCACAGTGTTTTGTTTGTGTTGGTGTTTGTTGTTCACAGTGTTTTGATTGTGTTGGTGTTTGTTGTCCACAGTGTTTTGTTTGTGTTGGTGTTTGTTGTTCACAGTGTTTTGATTGTGTCGGTGTTTGTTGTTCACAGTGTTTTGTTTGTGTTGGTGTTTGTTGTTCACAGTATTTTGTTTCTGTTGGTGTTTGTTGTTCACAGTGTTTTGATTGTGTTGGTGTTTGTTGTCCACAGTGTTTTGATTGTGTCGGTGTTTGTTGTCCACAGTGTTTTGATTGTGTCGGTGTTTGTGCTCACAGTGTTTGTGCTCACAGTGTTTTGATTGTGTCGGTGTTTGTTGTTCACAGTGTTTTGATTGTGTCGGTGTTTGTGCTCACAGTGTTTTGATTGTGTCGGTGTTTGTTGTTCACAGTGTTTTGATTGTGTCGGTGTTTGTAGTTCACAGTGTTTTGATTGTATTGGTGTTTGTTGTTCACAGTGTTTTGATTGTGTCGGTGTTTGTAGTTCACAGTGTTTTGGTTGTGTTGGTGTTTGTTTTTCACAGGGATTTGTTTGTGTTGGTGTTTGTAATTCAAAGGCCAAACAGGCCTCTGCCAGAGAAAAGAAACTTATAGGCCTCCAGAACCAAAAAAACTATAGACCTACACCAGACATAACAACCTATAGACCTACACCAGACATAACAACCTATAGACCTACACCAGAGCTAATAGTATTATAGGGCTACACCAGAGCTAGTAGCTATGGCTGCAGCTCTTGGCATAGGCGGAGGTGCTATTCCAAATAAATGCAAAAATAAAATCCATTCTCCTGCTGTATGTTCTGACCACACCAGAGATTTATATCAATACACCACACAGAAACATGCGGAGGTATACACAGAAACATGTGGAGGTATACACAGAAACATGCGGAGGTATACACAGAAACATGCGGAGGTATACACAGAAACATGCGGAGGTATACACAGAAACATGCGGAGGTATACACAGAGAAAGATCGCAGTCAGGAGAATGAAAGAGCTGGTAACCACGTCTGAGGCTCACTGGTGTTCCAAGGGCTGGGAAGAAAAATGGCTTGTGACCAGCCTACCCAGCTTCTTGTGGCATCTGTAGCTGAGTGGTCTAAGGCGTCACGTTGGGGAGGTATGCCACTCTCCACTCTCTCTCTTCTCTCTCTCTCCTCTCTCTCTCTCTCTCTCTCTCTCTCTCTCTCTCTCTCTCTCTCTCTCTCTCTCTCTCTCTCTCTTAATATATATATATATATATATATATATATATTTTTTTTTTTTTTTTTTATTAACACATCGGCCGATTCCACCAAGGCAGGGTGGCCGAAAAGAAAAACTTTCATCATCATTCACTCCATCACTGTCTTGCCAGAAGGGTGCTTTACACTACAGTTATAAAACTGCAACATTAACACCCCTCCTTCAGAGTGCCGGCACTGTACTTCCCATCTCCAGAACTCAAGTCCGGCCTGCCGGTTTCCTGAATCCTTCATAAATGTTACTTTGCTCACACTCCAACAGCAGTCAAGTTTTAAAAAACCATATGCCTCCATTCACTCCTATCAAATACGCTCACACATGCTTGCTGGAAGTCCAAGCCCTCGCACACAAAACTTCCTTTACCCCTCCCTCCAACCTTTCCTAGGCCGACCCCTACCCCGCCTTCCCTCCACTACAGATTTATACACTCTCGAAGTCACTCTGTCTCGTTCCATTCTCTCTACATGTCCAAACCACCTCAACAACCCTCCTCAGCTCTCTGAACAATCGTTTTGGTAATCCGCACCTCCTCCTAATTTCCAAACTCCGAATTCTCTGCATTATATTCACACCACACATTGACCTCAGACATGACATCTCCACTGCCTCCAGCCTTCTCCTCGTTGCAACATTCATCACCCATGCTTCACACCCATATAAGAGCGTTGGTATAACTATACTCTCATACATTCCCCTCTTTACTTCCATGGACAAGGTTCTTTGTCTCCACAGACTCCGAAGTGCTCCACTCACCCTTTTCCCCTCATCAATT